>BSBM01000892.1:11165000-11167500 GCA_027924585.1 Larix kaempferi
CGACTGGATGGATCTATCGTGCAAAATAGTATTTTAGTCTGCATAATACTTTTGATGTCCAAAAAGTTTGACTTGCATCCTTTCATTTGGAACAGGAAGCCCTTCAATGGTACCGTTGGTACATCAAGGCGCATGACGAGCCAAAATGGACAGATTTTCGCCAACTCCTTTTACAACGATTTGGTCCTAGTGATTTTGATGACTTCACCGGAGCACTCACTAAAATTTGTCAAAGTGGCACTGTGAGAGAGTATCAGATAAAATTTGAGAAACTAGCCAATCACACAGAAGGATTGTCTGATGAATTCTACAGGAGTTGTTTTATCAGTGGTCTTAAGGATGAAATCTAGTCAGAGGTTAAAATATTCTGTCCCAACACAATGATGGAAGTCCTAGGGTTGGCTAAGTTGGTAGAAGACAAGATTTTAGTCCAACAATGCTCCAAACCCACTTTTGTTCCCTTCCGAAATATGGGTTCTCAACGACCTCCCATCCTGCCAGCTCCTCAACCAACTCCTATCAAGCATTTGTCTGAAACAAAGATGCAGGCACGCAGGGAAAAAGGGCTTTGTTATAATTGTGATGAGAAATTCACTCGGGGACATAGATGTGTTCAACAAAATCTCTATCTCTTGGATATGGATTCTCCGCATGCCTCTAAAATTGGTGAAGAAGCTCCAGATACAATGGATGATAAGGTCGACATTCAGGAGCCGCCTATTGACCCCCCATCTTAGGATGAACAACAAAAAATATCTCTCCATGCTTTATCCGACGTCACCACCCCCCAAACAATGGGGGTTAGGGGTTACTTCAAGAAGCTTCCTCTTACAATACTCATTGATTCTGGTAGCACTCATAACTTCATTGACCCTCGGATCGCCAAACATGCTAATTGTTTTGTCCATCCTTGCTCCAACTTTGAATTCATGGTTGCCAATGGGGGCACCTTACCTTGCAAGGCGAAGTGTCACAATGTGTGCATCTCTCTCTAGAAGATTATAACCTGCACTCTGACATGTTTTCCTTGTCCCTAGGCGGATGTGATGTGGTTTTGGGCGTTCAATTGTTACGCACACTTGGCCCCATCTTATGGAATTTTGCTGAACTTTGGATATAGTTTTCAGTGAATGGGAAACAACACAAATTTAAGGGCTTACAACAAGGGTCTCTCTACATCATCAGTTCACATCGCCTGGAAAAGATCCTTAAGAAGAATTCACCTGGTGTCATCACTCAACTCCATTCCATTCAGATGCACCCATCAATGGTGTCCCCTACTTCCTTGGATAGATATGTAGGTGTCCTTGCTGAACCACTCGGCTTGTCGCCTTCAAGAGACCTTTCCGGTAAGAATTTAGCGGCATCTACATCTCAACAGGAAATGATGGCTATTTTGCATGCAGTAACGAAGTGGCAGCCATCCCTATTAGGAAATTATTTCTGCATCAAGACTGATCTCCAGAGTCTGGAACGTTTTCTGGAACAACGGGTCCCCTCACCAACATACCACAAATGGGTTATCAAACTCATGGGTTATGACTATGAGATCACTTACAAGAAGGGTAAGGATAATACGGTGGCAGATGCTCCTTCTCACCAATTTGATGACCCAGTTTCTCTTATAGCTATTTCTCTGCTTGTTCCAAATTTGTTGCAATCTGTTCAATAAGGTTATCTCTTCTATGAACTCCATGCTTCTTCATCGACAGGGCACTCTGGGTTCCTCAAAACCTATGACCGGGAACAATGTGACTTCTATTGGCAGGGACTAAAAATGAAAATTCACCAGATGGCGGTTGAGTGTGATACTTTCCAGGTCAACAAGGGTGAAACGACACTCCTTTCGGGACTACTCGAACCCTTTCCCATCCCTACACAGATGTGGACATCTATTTCTATGGATTTCGTAGAAGTTCTCCAGTGGTACAATACCACATCTGAAAGGACACCATATGAAGTAGTTTATGGACAAGAACCGCTAGTTCTTCTTCCATACATGCTCAACATCTCCCCAGTTCAGGAAATTGACTCAGTTCTTCGAAATTGCGACCAGATTCTTCTCATTCTGTAGGACAATCTTCACATGGCAAGAATTCGACTGAAACAACAAGCCGATCAGCACCGCTCTGAGCGCACTTTTCACGAAGTTGATATGCCGACCCTTCTTTGTCTACAACCTTCCAAGCAATCCTCCCTGAAACTCAAAAGGCGTCAGTGGGCCGGAATGTAACCTGAGGATGCTACAGGGGAACCACTCCTTCAGATTTTGCATCAATTTCCACATCTAACGCTTTGAGGACAAAGCTTTTTCTAAGGGAGAGGGGATGTTAGGAACCCATGTCAACCCTTCTATCTACTTTGTTAGCATATTGTTGTTGGATGCATATGCTTTATAAGTCGTCCCATAGTATTTGTTGATCCATAGTTTGTATTATTGTTGTTGGATGCATATGCTTTGTAAGTTGTCCCATAGTAATTGTTGATCCATATTTTGTAT